>CAUYQU010101929.1:0-24743 GCA_963574635.1 Cheracebus regulus | reverse complement strand
TGGGGCCAGGGCATTGGAAAGAATGTGAGGATTGCTTGAGCCCAGAAGTTCAAGAGTTTGAGGCTGTATGTATGATCACGCCACTGCACTCCATCCTGGGCAACACAGTAACACACTCTCTCTCTCTCTCTCTCTCTCTCTTTTTTAGATGTAGTATTGTTGTGTTGCCCAGGCTGGAGTGCAGTAGTGCAAGCTTGGCTCACTGCAACCTCTCCATCCAGGGTTCAAGCAATACTGCTGCATCGGCCTCCTGAGTAGCTAGGATTACAGGTGCACACCACCACGCCCAGCTAATTCTTGCATTTTTAGTAGAGACAGGGTTTCACCATGTTGGTCAGGCTGGTCTCAAACTCCTAAGCTCGTGATCCGCCTGCCTCGGCCTCCCAAAGTGCTAGGATTACAGGCGTGAGCCACCATGCCCAGCCCACAAGTACTCTTAAAAGGAAACACAGAAAGAATTTTCCTAATTCCTGACTTTGCCTGGAATAAGCATTACTTATTATCGATCACAGAGCCAGTGTATTGGCCAAAGATTTGAAAGGACACTGTGCTCATTTACCCATGACAGTTGACTACCTTAAAAAAAAAAAATCTGTAGAAAAGAGATTTCTTTTCTCTTCCTTTCTTTCTTCTTTTTTCTTTTTTTTTTTTTGAGACCGAATTTTGCTCTTGTTGCCCAGGTTAGATAGAGTGCAATGGTGTGATCTCAGCTTACTGCAACCTCCACTTCCCAGGTTCAAACAATTCTCCTGCCGCACCCTCCCAAGTAGCTGGGATTACAGGCACTCACCACCACGCCTGGCTAATTTTGTATTTTTAGTAGAGACGAGGTTTCACCATGTTGGTCAGGCTGGTCTCAAACTCCTGACCTCAAGTGATCCACCTGCCTATGCCTCCCAAAGTACTGGGATTACAGGGGTGAGCCCCCATGCCTGGCCAAAAAGAGATTTCTATGAAGATATTTACATAGGAGACTCCTAACATTTGCAAGAGATTTTTCCAGACCCTTCAGACACCCTAATCCACTACCTACCACATAGTGTCTCCCAAAATTACATTGTAAACTATAGCCAGGTGGGCATAGTAACTCACACCTGTAATCCCAGAACTTTGGGAGGCCGAGGTGGTCAGATCACTTAAGGTCAGAAGTTCAAGACTAGCCTGGCCAACATGGAGAAACCCTGCCTCTACTAAAAATACAAAAGTTACCCAGGCATGGTGGCATGCACCTGTAATCCCAGCTACTCAGGAGACTGAGGCAGGAGAATCGCTTGAACCTCGGAAGCAGAGGTTGCAGTGAGCCGAGACTATGCCACTGCAGTCCAGCTTGGGTGACAGAGTGAAACTCCATCTCGAGGAAAAAAAAAAACAAAAAAACTATAGCCAGAAAATTTTGAGTGATTCCATGTCAGTCCTTAAATGATTCTATAAATGTAGAAATAAAGTTATTTATAAAATCATTATTTGAAGAGTATTGACCATACTCAATACTTTGTACCTGAGATCCTAACGAAGGAAAGAAAAATAAAACATGGTTAGCTGAGTCTCTTCTTATCTTTTAGTCAAGATTAATGTCTCTCTTGATGAGCAGTTTTGGCACTGGCTAATGCACTGACTAAACAACTTTTCCTTGTATCTCAGTGACACACATGGTTGATCTAATGCTATCAGGGATCTCTGACACCACTGAACTTGACATGCCATGCCAATTTATCCAAAACTTCTATTTGTAGCCAAAAAACAAAGTCACTTTCTTATACCTCCTCACTTTCTCTTTGTTTGTATCACTGGCACTATTGAGTGATTTATTTTATGAATCTTTTCTACTCTGCAAACAAGAAACAAATATTTTAATTACTGCATACAAACTACATAAAGGATAATAGTCATGTGAGATGTTCAGGCAGAGCAGTAGGCCTGGCTCACTAATAGGCAAAGACAATCATTCAACTCATATTCATTCATAATGGGCCTCTGGGAGTAACTAATAAATTACCAAAATTGCAAATGTTGAAACTGCAAATGTCAGGGACTTCCAGTGAATTCTCTTGACAACATGTATGTAGCCATCATTTGTCAGTTCTCTTGGGGAATTTATCTTCTTCTGGTGGGCAGCAGGAAATGGCTTAAGTTAAGAGACACTAACCATGCCCAATATTCACTTTTCTGTATCCCTAGGTAGCTAGAGTGACCTATGCTTGACTAATCAGCTGCATTTGCTTAGGATTTCTGATGCAGGAGGTGGAGATGGGAAAAATTCTTTACAGTGATTGTGGCAGTGGCAGCAGTATCCAGTGTCCAGACAGGCTTGCCATTGGGTCAGCATGGCATCCAGCATCCAACGCCAGCTGTGGCTGTGACGAAGGCAGCAGCACCGAGCACTGGGCAGCAGCAGCTCTGAGGCTGTCCTCACCATCTGGCTCTGTGATGGGATTTTGGTGTAATTCTAGGTGCCTGGTCTCTGCGTTTCTGCTTATTTTCCAAGCCTTGTTTCTACAGTCTTCCAGTGATTCCGTAACTCACTCAATGTGCTTTCAACAAAATTCATTTCTCGATTTAATTAGTCAGAATCAGTTCCCATCTTTTGCAATCAAAAACCTGACTAAGCCAGGCACAGTGGCTCACACCTGTAATCCCGGCACTTTGGGAGGCCAAGGCGGGAGAACTGCTTGAGCCCAGAACTTCAAGACCAACCTGGGCAGCATAGTGAGAACCTCGTCTCTAAAAAACAAAGTAAAACATTAGCTGGGCATAGTACTGTGTGGATGTGGTCCCAACTAATTGGGAGGCTAAGGTGGGAGGATTGCTTGAGCCTGGGAGGTTGAGGCTACAGTGAGCTGTGATCATACCACTGCACTGCAGCCTGGGCACTAGAAAGAGACTTAAAAAAAAAAATAAAAGAATTTGACTGATACACCTGAATAGCCAAGAAATTCTTCTTAACTCTACTTGGAGTGTTCTTGTTGCAAGTTAAATTCAGTTCTTGGCCAGGTGCAGTGGCTCACACCTGTAATCCTAGCATTTTGGGAGGCCGAGGTGGGTGGATCACCTGAGGTCAGGTGTTCGAGACAAGCCTGGCTAACATGGCAAAACCCCATTTCTACTAAAAGTACAAAAAAATTAGCCAGGTGAGGTGGTGAATGCCTTTAATCCCAGCTACTGAGAAGGCTGAGGCCAGAGAATCATTTGAACTAGGAGGCAGAGGTTGCAGTGAGTCAAGATCGCTCCACTATACTCCAGCCTGGGCAACAGAGCAAGACTCCACCTCAAAAAAAAAAAAAATCAATAAAATCAAATCAGTTCTTGTTCTGTGTTTGGGAGGCATAGTGCGAGGAGGATAGAATCAGGAGATGTGTTTTCTGGTCTACACTGCCACTTCCTGGCTGTGTGACCCAGGGCAAGTTCCTTCCTGGCGCTCAGCCATAGTTCTCTCAGCTGCACAGTAAAGTTCCCCAGACTAGCTTTGCCAAAAAATTTAGCAAAAACTAACCAGGGCCAGGTACAGTGGCTCACGCCTATAATCCCAGCACTTTGGAGGCCAAGGTGGGTGGATCACCTGAGGTCAGGATTAGAGACCAGTCTGGCCAACATGGTGAAACCCCATCCCCACTAAAATATAAAAAAATTAGCGAGGCATGGTGATGCGTGCCTATCATCCTACTTGGGAGACTGAGGCAGGAAAATCGCTTGAGGTGGAGGTTGCAGTAAACCAAGATTGTGCCACTACATTCCATCCTGGGCGACAGACTAAGACCCTGTCTCAATCAATCAGTAAAAGAATGCTTGTAGTGCTCCCTTTGGCAGCACATATACTAAAACTGATACGATACGGAGATTAACATGGCCCCTGCACAAGGATTACAAGCAAATTCGTGAAGTGTTTCACACAAAATATCAGAGTTGTTTAAAAATAAAAATAAAAAGAATGCTTGTGGAAAAATCAGGGAAAGACAGAGGAAAAGAAAGAGAGGAGGGAAAAGGGAAAGGAGGAATTCTAACCACACATTGACTAAGTCTTTGTGTGACTGTGTTGAAAAAAGCCTGCTACCAACCCTTTCCTCTGCACGGCCGCACCCCTTCCATTGTCATTCTATCATTGGGTACCATCGCTGTGAAGTCGCCATGTCATAATGGCTACAAAAAAAAGGGCTTACCATCTGCCTTTGAAGAATACCCTACCTTGTGTTTGACACTGTAAAGACCTGAATTCTACTTCCACTTCCAGCATCCACATTTAGTTTTTCACTGGGCTGGAGTTTCCTCAGCTGTAAAACAGCTCGGCCGGGCACAGTGGTTCACATCTGTAATCCCAGCACTTTGGGAGGCAAAGGCAGGTGGATCACCTGAGGCCAGGAGTTCAAGACCAGCCTGACAGACATGGAAAAACCACGTCTCTACCAAAAATACAAAATTAGGCCAAGCACAGTGGCTCACGCCTATCATCCCAGCACTTAGGGAGGTCGAGGTGGGCAGATCACGAGGTGGGGAGTTCGAGACCAGCCTGGCCAATATGGTGAAACCCTGTCTCTACTATAAATATGAAAAAATTAGCTGGGGTTGGTGGTGAGTGCCTGTAATCCCAGCTACTTGGGAGGCTGAGGCAGGAGAATTGCTTGAACCCAGGAGCCAGAGGTTGCAGTGAGCCAAGATTGCACCACTACACTCCAGCTTGGGCAATAGAGGGAGACTTTGTCTCAAATAAACTAATTAATTAATTAATAAGCCTGGAATGGTGGCGCATTCCTGTAATCCCAGCTACTCAGGAGGCTGAGGCAGGAGAATCACTTGAACACAAAAGGCAAAGGTTTCAGTGAGCCAAGATCGCACCATTTCACTCCAGCCTGGGCAGCAAGAGCAAAACTCCATCTCCAAAAAAAAAAAAAAAAGCAGAGTTCACCTCTGCCCTGAGTATCTTACAGAATTGTTGTAAGAATCAAATAAAATAATAAAGAGTTACTAGAATAATAAACTTACTGTGTGCTAGCTCCCAGGCTAATTATGAGCATTCCCTTAATTTTTATAACTTTGTGAGGCACGGTAATAACATTCCCATTTTAAGGATAAAGAAACCCAGGCTCCCAAAGTAACATGCTCAAGGTCTCCCAGCTAAGGAGGGGAGGGCTTGGAGAAGAGTCTCAGGCACCTGACTCCAAAGCCCCGGAATGTTCCACTGCCCCTATGATTTACACGTACCAAGCGTTATAGAAAGATATTTCTTAATCTGTCACGGGATTAGGGTTAAAAGTAAAAATTTACTCCAGCCTTTGCAACACAGCAAGACCCTGTCTCAAAAATAAATAAATTTAAGATTTTAAAACATAAAAAAAAAATTTTTTTTTTTTTTTGTGACAGAGTTTCACTCTTGTTGCCCAGGCTGGAGTGCAATGACGTGATCTTGGCTCACTGAAACCTCCACCTTCTGGGTTCAAGTGATTCTCCTGCCTCAGCTTCCTAAGTAGCTGGGATTACAGGCATGTGCCACCACCCCTGGCTAATTTTGTATTTTTAGTAGAGACAGGGTGTTGGTCGTGTTCTCCATGTTGGTCGGGCTGGTCTCGAACTCCCAACCTCAGGTGATCTGCCCACTTCTGCCTCCCAGAGTGCTGGAGGCATGAGCCACCATGCACCCGGCCACATAAAAAAAATTTTAAATAAAAAATAATGCGCCAGGCACAGTGGCTCATGTCTGTAATCCTAGCACTTTCAGAGACCGAGGCAGGAGAATTGCTTGAGGCCAGGAGTTTGAGACCAGCCTGGGCTATACAGTGAAAACCCTTCTTTACAAAAAATTTTTAAAAATTAAAGTTTGCCAGGAGGAGTGGTGTGCACACCTGCACTGCCAGCTACTAGGGAGGCTAAGGTCGGAGGATTACTTGAACCAGGAAGTTCAAGATTGCAGTAAGCTACAATGGTGCCACTTGTACTCTAGCCTAGGTGACAGAGTGAAACCCTGTCTCCAAAAACTAAATTAAAAAAAAATGTAAAGAAAAGAAGTGTGAATCTTCTTCTTGGTTATTTTCATCCTGCCTTCCTGTACTGTTATCTCCCTCCTTTTCCTCCAGCTGCCTAGACAGCCCCAGACTAGACCCTGGGAATTCCCAAAGGGAAGCTGTAGAGGATGTGGCAGGTCATGACCCCTGGGGGAAGATGGATCTGGGAATTCCCACGATCCCCATTGCTACCACGAGGACTCTGGGTGGACACAGCGTCCAGGACAGGGAAAGGATTTGCCCATTGGAGAAGAGGACTAAATCAGGCTCACCTTCCCTTCTTCACCTCACCCAGGAGGACACTGGCAAGGCCAACACCCTTACGACAACTCCTTTTCCATGGCAGACACTTTTAGTGGTGAGCTTGTGCTGCTTTCCTAGCTGCATTCAAACAGGGAGGTTTTTAATATCTGAATTGTTTCTTCTAAACAGCTGGCCCCACCTACTCACTGGTACCAGGCGGGTCCCTGCCCGGCTGAGACCAGCCTTAATGTGGCAGGGGGGAGCTCAGGAGGCTGGGCAGCGGGCTGTGCTGGGTGTAGCCAATTGCTGCCCAGCTGGGCCTGGCGGGGAGGCTTTTGGTGGTGTTGCTAGGTACCTGGGTAATTGGAGAGGCTGGGATTGGGCTTCTGGGCCACAGAGCTTGACAGCCTCCTTCATCACACTGCACACCGTCATTATGCCAGAGGCCTGCAGCAATCTCTCTGTGGTTACAGCCTGAAAGGATGCTTTTTTTAGCTACAGAAATTAAGAACTGGCTTTTCAATATCATGGGTCTGTGGTTGTGGTTGCTTTCTTTTGGCTACATTTCTGAGGCTACACTTGGAATAAACAGGCAAAAGATTTAAAAACAAAAATACCTTCACAAACCCGTTTCCAAAAGCTTTGCTTCTTCCTGAAGCAAAGCACACTTGACGTCGGTAGTAAGGGCAACTAAGATGGGGAACTCTGCTTCCTGAGCTCTCTCCATGGTTCACTCTGTGTTAAAAGCTTCTTCCTTGAAACTTCACAGATGGGCTATGGTTCAGGATAGGGGGTCCAGAGCTCCAGTCATGTGCAGGGCCTCTCAGCGGACTAATGTCAAGTCCATTCAAAGACAATCATATCACCTCAGCCCTCAGTCTCCAGAACCACTTTCGCTTATGTTATTTTTTGGATCCTCCCATCTGCTCTGTGAAGAAGACATCTCTATTATTCCCATTTTACAGGTGAACAACTAAGGCAAAAAAGTGGCAGCCATGATTACATACCTAGTGACAGCAAAGTTGGGGCACAAACCCAGCAATCTCAGCCCAGAGTCTGGGCTGCCCCATACTATTTAATATATTATGTATATTTGTATACCCTATTATAGTATTTGTATTTTTTTTTTTGAGATGGAGTCTCGCTCTGTCACCAGGCTGGAGTGTAATGTTGCAATCACAGCTCACTGCAACCTCCACCTCCTGGGTTTAAGCGATTCTCCTGCCTCAGCCTCCCGAGTAGCACCACCACGCCCAGCTAATTTTTGTATTTTTAGTAGAGACGGGCTTTCACCATGTTGGCCAGGATGGTCTCAAACTCCTGACCTGGTGATCTCTCTGCCTCGGCCTCCCAAAGTGCTGGGATTACAGGCGTGAGCCACCGCCCCCAGCCTATAATATTTGTAATAGTAAAAATAATACACACTGGTGTAGAAGACAGGAATTTAATCCTGTATCTTGTCTTATCTTAAACACATCATCTTTGTTGATTGTAAATGGGCTTTCAAAGCTGTGGTGTGTGCACTAAGGGATATAGTCTGAAAGAATTCCTAAAGACAGACACTATTTATGTGAGTTAACAGACCTAGCAGAGCAGAGCACAGGGCTGAAGAAAAACACTGACCCTGAGCCACTTCCTCCTTCATTCAAGGACAGTTGGCTCAGGCCCTTAAGTAAGGAGACAAAATCGTGGCTTTCAGTAGATATTCGTAGGCATTTTTCAAAAAAGGCTTTCACTGACTCATCTAGAATTTTTTTTCAATAGTGGCGCATTGATAATGACCAGCTGTCTGGCTTACACAGGACTAGGAGTTTCTTGGGATGTGAGACTTTTAGTGCTAAAATCAGGGCAAGCCAAGGGTGTTGGTCACCTTGTCATGGACCACCTGCATCAGTATCATCTGGGGAGGTTAGCAGAGATGGCTGGTTCTAATCCTAGGGCAGCAGTTCTTCACCCATGCCTCACATCAGAATCATTTGAGGAGACTTAAATGTGTTTGAGCTCATCCCACATCAATGGAAACTGGGTCTCTGGGGTGAAGGCCTGGCACTCCTATCTTTTCATGAGCAGCCAAGACTGAAAATTTCTCCCCTAGAGATTTGAATTCAAAGGGTCTGGGCTCAGGTCTTGTTCAGAGATCTGCTTGCATTTTTAACAGCTCCCAGAGGATTCTTATATTCACTCTGTTTTGACAATCAGTGAAATGCTTACATGATGAGTGCATCCAATGGTAAGCATGCACTGAATGCCTTGCATGTGTTAGGCTCTGGAAACAGGTGGAAAAAAAAAAGAAAAACAAACCACATCCTGTTCTCCAGGCCCTCTCTATTCAGGGGGGGATAAAGACCTATAAATTGTTGCAACATAGTATACTGTGGTTTAGATTTAAAAGTGGGTCAGCACCATCAGCATGGTTAGGTCTATTCAATGTCCACAAGCCAAGTATGGTAGACTAAAGACAGAGCATATAATTTGCCACTCCTCTCACTGAGAGATATGGTTTGGGTTTGTTTCTCCTCTCCTTAAGTCTGGGCCAGCCCTGTGACTGGTTTTAACCAATACTACGTGGCAGAAGCTATGCTGGGTACTTTGCAGGGCCAAGCCTTAACAGCTATGTGGCCTGCCCTTTGCTCCTTTGGGAATGCTTCCTCTTTGATGCCTAATACCATATAAGAAGGTTGACTACCTGGAGGCCACCATGCTATGAGGAAGCCCAAGGTACCCACATGAAGAGAGAGGCCATGCAGAAGAGCCAGAAGAGCCTGCTTTGGCTCAGAAGATTGCCTAATTTAAAAAAAGAAGAAAAAAAAAAAAAAAAAAAACATGAAAATAAAATATAGGGCCAGGCGTGATGGCTCATGTCTGTAATTCCAGCACTTTGGGAGGCCGAGGCGGGTGGATCACGAGATCAGGAGTTTGAGACCATCCTGGTGAAACCCCATCTCTACCAGAAAAATACAAAAATTGGCTGGGCATGGTGGTAGGTACCTGCAATCTTAGCTACTAGGGAGGCTGAGGCAGGAGAATCACTTGAACCCAGGAGGCAGAGGTTGCAGTGAACTGAGATAGCACCACTACACTCCAGCCTGGGCAGTAAGAGTGAAACTCCCATCTCCAAAAAAAAAAAAAAGAAAGAAAGAAAGAAGAAGAGTACCAAGGTGCCAGACCTATGAATGGAACCCAGCTCATCCACCAGCTGAATACAGTTGTGAATGACCCTAGCTGATGACTACATGGAGCAGAACTGCTCAGCTGAACCCTGCCCAAATCCCTGGCTTGCAGAATTATGACAAAATAAAATAGCTCTTGGTTTTTTTGGTATTTGTTTGTTTGGAGACAAGGTCTGACTCTGTCACCCAGGCTGGAGTGCAGCGGCATGAACTAGGCTCAACGTAGGCTCCGCATCCTGGGTTCAAGTAATTCTTTTGCCTCAGCCTCCCAAGTAGCTGGGACTACAGGCAAGCATCACCATACCCGGCTAATTTTTGTATTTTTGTAGAAACGGGGTTTCGCCATGTTGCCCAAGCTGGTCTTAAACTCCTGAGCTCAGGTGATCCACTCACCTTGGCCTCCCAAAGTGCTGGAATTACAGGCATGAGCCACTGCGCCTATTCTTGTTTTAAGTCACTAAATTTTGGAGTGATCTGTTAAACAGTGATAGCTACTGGCATGCCTCATCAGAACCGGAAGACAGAATGTCATCTCCTACCATTCTGCCTTTCTTTCCATTGTTCATCTTTGTATTCTTCCACTGAGTAGATTACTGATGTCTGACCAGAAAATGCCCTCCCAAATTAGTCTTCACTGTTTCCGCTCCTGCCTCCCTCCAACATGAAACAAAACAAAACTGTAAATCAGATTGTATCAACTCTCAGCTTAAAATCCTTCAATGGTTTCCCATTGTCTTCGGGATAAATATAGGATCCTTATGCCAAATGATAAGATCTTGTATGACCTAGCTCATACCTTCTTGGTGAAATTCACTTTCTACTACTTTCTCCCAACAGCTCAGTGCTACAGCCACAGGGATGTCTTTCTGTTCCTGGAACACACCAAACCCTCTCCTGCGTCAAGGTCTTTGTACTTACTGTTCCTTCTACCTAGCCCTCCCACTTCCCTGAAACATACACACAAGTTGGCCTTGTCCTTCATAACCCATAGCTTATCCCCAAGAAGTCTCCCCTGCCCATGCCTTCCCCGACCCCTATACACTCTATTGCATTTCCCTGCTTATATGCTCCCAGCACTTACCATTATCTAAAAATATCTAGTTTATTTATTGTCTGTCTCTTTCTGCTAGAATATGAGCTCCAGAAAAGTAGAAAAATTTATTTTATATTCCATTTGTATCCCAGTGTCTATAATGGTGCCTACCGCAGCTCAGCAAGTATTTGCTAAATTAACAATCACATGAATGGAGAATGAAGGAAAAGGGAAGTATAAGAGCTCTGACTTTGCAGGAGTCAGGAAATCCTGGTCCTTGCTCCAATTCTGCCCCTGCTTACCTATGGATAAGCCACTGCCCCTCACCTAACCAGAAACCTCACCCCCGCCAACCAACACATGGCTGGCAATGTTTATCGCTGTCATACACCACAGGTCTTCACAAAAAAAAATTGTTTTAAGACAAAGTCTTGGTCTGTCCAGGCTGCAGTGCAGTGGCACAATCTCAGCTCACTGCAACCTCTGCCTCTCGAGTTCAAGCCATTCTCCTCTCTCAGATTCCTGAGTAGCTGGGATTACAGGTATGTGCTACCACGCCCAACTAATTTTTGTATTTTTAGTAGAGACAGGGTTTTGCCATGTTGGCCAGGCTCATCTCAAACTCCTGACCTCAAGCAATCTACCTGCCTTGGCCTCCCAAAATGCTGAGATTACAGGAGTGAGCCACTGCACCCAGCCTACAGGCCTTCACAATTTTTTGTTCATAAATCCCCATAAAATTTTTGAAAAAGTTCAGGCGTGGTGGCTTACGCCTATAATCCCAGCACTTTGGGAGGCCAAGGCAGGTGTATCAGTTGCCAAGAGTTTGAGACCAGCCTGTCAACATGGCAAAATCCCGTCTCTACAAAAAATACAAAAAATTAGCCAGGCATTGTGGCAGGTGCCTGTAGTCCCAGCTACTCGGGAGGCTGAGGCAAGAGAATCGCTTGAACTTGGGAGGCAGAGGTTGCAGTGAGTCGAGATTGTGCCACTGCAGTCCAGCCTGGATGACAGAGCAACACTCCATCTTAAAAAAAAAAAAAAAGTTTTTTTAGGAAGCTCTGTTTTCTCTCATACATTTTAAAGTTAATAACTACAATTATTTTTTACAAGTTAAAATCAGCTCCAAGATCAAATTTTCTGTCATAGTCTTCATTAGAGACATATTTTAAATATATTTTCATCCAAACCTTAGAGCTACAAATTTCACTTGTTCAGTTTTTGGAAAATGTCTACTACATAATCCAGTTGGCAAACCCAGTCCTCACTGTCAAACCAATTAGCCAAATCAAACGAATTTTCTGTCCATAAGAAAATCTACCTTCATTTTTAAAAGGTTCCACTAGTGCATTAATTTGCACCCCCATGACAACTGGCTCATGTCTCATTTCTAATTTTATAATACATAAATAAAGAGCCAAAGCACTTAAGTTTAATATAGAATAATGGCTAAAAGCACAGATTCTAGAGGAATTCAAAGGCATTTGAATCCAAATTCTGATTTCACCACTTAATACCTCTGCGACCTTGGGCAACCTATTAAACCTCTTTGTGCCTTGGGAACATCTTCTGTAAAAGGAGGGTGGTAAGTATCTACTTTATAGATTCAGTAAGAGTATTGAATTAGTTTATTATCTTTAAAACCTTTAGAACAGTGTCTGGCACATAATTAGCACTGAGCAAATTTTTTGTTTCGTTTTGTTTTGTTTTGAGACAGGGTCTCAGTCTGTTGCCCAGGCTGGAATACAGTGGCATGATCTCAGCTCACTGCAACCTCTGCCTCCCAGGTTCAAGCGATCTTCCCACCTCAGCCTCCCAAGTAATTGGGACTACAGGTGTGCACCACCACACCTGGGTAACTTTTGTATTTTTTGGTAAAGACAGGGTTTAGCCACATCGCCTATGCTGGTCTCGAACTCCTGAACTCAAGTGATCCACCCATCTCAGCCTCCTGAATTATTGAGATTACAGGTGTGAGCCACCACACCCGGCCCTATTTCGGGTTTTTTGAGACAGGATCTTCCTTTGTCACCCAGGCTGGAGTGCAGTGATGCAAACACAGCTCACTGCAGCCTTAACCTCTTGGTCTCAAAATTGTGCTCCCACCTTAGCCTCCCAAATAGCTAGGACCACAGGCTATGGACATGCCACTATGTCCAGCAAATCTGGTAGAGATGAGGTCTCATCATGTTACCCAGGCTGGTCTCAAACTCCTGGGCTCAAGTGATCCTCTCGCTTCAGTCTCTCTAAGTGCTGGGATTGTAGGCATGAGCCACTGTGCCCAACCTAAACAAGTATTTATATTTCTTTATTTTTATTTTATTTTTTATTTTCTGGCTTTATGTAATCAGCTTTCTCAGGTTGAATAAACAAGTATTCATTTTTGTTTGTTTTTTGGGAAGTTTTTTTGAGACGGAGTCTCACTGTGTTGCCTGGGTTGGAGTGCAGTGACACAATCTTGTCTCACTCCAACCTCCACCTCCAGGGTTCAAGTGATTCTCCTGCCTCAGTCTCCGGAGTAGCTGGGATTATAGGCACATGCCACCACTCCTGGCTAATTTTTGTATTTTTAGTAGAGACAAGGTTTCACCATTTTGGCCAGGCTAGTCTTGAACTACTGACCTCAAGTGATCCACCCGACTTGACCTCCCAAAGTGCTGGGATTACAAGTATGAGCCACCACAACCGGCCAACAAGTATTCTTTTTTTTTTTTTTTTGACAGAGTTTTGCTCTTGTTGCCCAGGCTGGCGTGTAATAGTGCCATCTCAGCTCACCGCAACCTCTGCCTCCTAGGTTCAAGCGATTCTCCTGCCTCAGTCTGCTGAGTAGCTGGGATTACAAGAATGTGCCACCGTACTTGGCTAATTTTGTATTTTTAGTAGAGACAGGGTTTCTCCATGTTGCTCAGGCTGGTCTCAAACTCCCGACCTCAGGTGATCTGCCCGCCTCGGCCTCCCAAAATGCTAGGATTACAGGCATGAGCTACTGCGCCCAGCCCCAGCAAGTATTCTTAAATAAAATAAATACTACGAGTCTATAGTAGAGGCACAGCACCCTTTAGTTTCTCCTGCCTAATCTCTCTTACTTGCTATCTCTCAGGAACAGAGCATTCTCTAATTGCCCTTTAGAACAATGGACCTTGTTCAATGGATTTGGGATGGACAGAGGTGTAACTTTCTTATAAAGCCAAAGAAGAGAAACAGTGAAAACGGAGTTGATCTGCAGCCAATTAAGCCGACTGGGTTCCTTTCCTCATGGGGGCCCCATGTGCAATGGCTGCAAACAGCAGCTTCTTTGGTAGTGTAATGCAGCCTGTTTCTTGTATGGGTTGCTCTAATGGACCTTGAGACAGGCCTTTCAGATGAATGTTCATGTCTCTGACCTTGCACTACCCCAGTGTAGGCTCCAAACAGGCATGGGAGGTGCCTTTGGAAAGCCCCAGGGCACAGTGGCCGGGGTTCACACTGGCCAAGTAATCATGTCCATCCGCACCAAGCTGCAGAACAAAGAGCATGTGATGGAGGCCCTACGCAAGTTCGAGTTCCCTGGCCACCAGAAGATCCATATCTCAAAGAAGTGGGGCTTCACCAAGTTCCATGCTGATGAATTTGAAGACATAGTGGCTAAGAATCGGCTCATCCCAGATGGCTGTGGAATTAAGTACATCCCCAGTTGCGGCCCTCTGGACAAGTGACGGGCCCTGCACTCATGAGGGCTTCCTCTGTGCTGCCCCTCTTAATACTCACCAATAAATTCTACTTCCTGTCCACCAAAAAAAAGACAGAGAAAGAAAGAGAGAGAAAGAAGGAAGGAAGGAACGAAGGAAGGAAGGAAGGAAAAACGGGGTTGGAAAGGAGAACTTAAAAGCATCCAGACAAGCAGATGGCTTTTAGCCAAGAGTCTCTGCGGAAGCTGAGAACCTGGAAATTGATTCCTTTAATGTTATCTGTGCCCCTGCACCCCAGTTCCAGGACCACTGGCCAGTCTGACACACCCTCCCTGGGCACCTTCAGAGCTAGGTATAATTCCTGGAGATCCTTCTATAACTCCATCTCTATCTCTCTGGCATAATAAAGCACAAGGTATTGTAAGTAATATCCTTGAACCTATTCTAGATTATACAAAAGTAAAGTATTCATAAATTCAAAACTTTTAATAAGAGGAACAGATTCGCTGTGACCCAGTATACAGCTGAGGGCAAAGTACCAGTCCTCAGGAACAGGCCAACTCAAGAGACCCTTCATGAACAAACCACGATGAAGTCCTAAAAAGAAGACTAATTTCCGTAGATAGGTGGGGATCCATCAGGTCTGAAAACCTTGGCATCGTCATCTCCTGGGCCCCCATACAGTAGCCTCACTTCTGAAATGCAAATCAGGTGGTGTCACTCCCATTGCTAAATCCTTTCAGTGGGTATCCAATGTCCTTGGTTTAAAGCCTAGATTCCTTAATGAGGCACAGAAAGGCCTCATGACCTGAACCCTGCCTATTTATTCACCCTCATTTCTTTCCATTTCCCCAAATACACCCTACGCCCCAGCCACACCAAGCCCCTAGCAGTTCCAGCGCCCACTCTCTACCAGGTCTTTTCATGAGCTCCTCCCTCTGCTAGAGCACCTTCCCCCCACCCCAGTGGATGATAATGTGATAGCTGTCCCTTACTATCACATTTGGAAATCAGTTAAAGAAAAGAAAAGAAAAAAAAAAAGGCCTAGCACAGTGGCTCAGGCCTGTAACATTATGGGAGGCTGAGGTGGGTGGATCATGAGGTCAAGAGATGGAGACCACCCTGGCCAACATGGTGAAACCCTGTCTCTGCTAAAAAATGCAAAAATTAGCTGGGTGTGGCGGCACATGCCTGTAGTCCCAGCTACTGGGGAGGCTGAGGCAGGAGAATCGCTTGAATCCGGGAGGCGGAGGTTGCAGTGAGCCAAGATTGCGCCATTGCACTCCAGCCCGGCAACAGTGTGAGACTCCATCTCAAAAAAAAAAAAAAAAAGAAAGAAAAAGAGAAAAACATTTTAATTAAAAAAACAAAACCAAAAGACTCTGTCCTTTACAACTCCTCTGCAAAGCCTTATTGAGTGTCTACCACGTGCTCAGCATTGTGTCAGGCACTAAGGATGCAAAGGAGAACACAGCAGACGGGAGAATTAAAGGCCTTTCTAAGTTCCGTCAGCAACCTCTGCTTGTGTCTAGGGCATCATTGTCTTCTTTGTATTATGACTATCTCCTCTACAAGGCTGTGAGCATTCTGAGGATAGGGCTTCTGTGTTATTCATCTTTGAAGCCCTACTACCTAGTCTATGGAATGCATCGTAAATATTTGTCAAATTCACTTAGTCACAAAGGATTCATTGAAAATTTTTCTATCAGGGATGAATGAGGTGCTGGTTATAAAACTGAATCAATAGGATCATGGTTATGATCCCTGCCCTCTTGAAACCTTGTAGTCTCAGGGGATAAACAGAGCACTTGATTTAATGAATTATGTAGGAATGAGTGAATGAGTTAACAAATCAGGGAAGGAGTCTGGATGCAGCAGCCCAGAGCAGGAGATCTACAGGAAGTGAAAGGTCACTGTCTAGGGAGGTAGTTGAGGAATTCTGATGCCCTTTTGGTCTTTCTTTTTTCTTTTCCTTGAGAGAGGGTCTTGCTCTGTCACCCAGGCTGGAGTGCAGTGACCTGATCTCAGCTCACTGCAGCCTTGACGTCTCAGGCTCAAGTGATCCTCCCATCTCAGCCTCCAAAGTAGCTGACACAGGCCAGGCTTGGTGGCTCATGCCTGTAATCCCCGCACTTTGGGAGGCCGAGGCAGGTGGATCACTTGAGTCCAGGAGTTCGAGACTATCCTGGGCAACATGATGAAATCTTGTCTCTACCAAAATACAACAACAACAAGAAAAGATAGCCGGGCATGACAGTATGTGCCTATAGTCCCAGCTACTCAGGAGGCTGAGGTGGGAGGACCACCTGAGCTGGGGAGGGTGCCACCGCACTCCAGCCTGGGCCACAGAGTGAGAGTGCCTCAAAACACAAAGCAGCTGAGACTACAGGCACCCACCACCAGCCAGGCTAATTTTGTTTATTTTTTATAGAGAAGAGGTCTCACCATATTGCCCAGGCAAGTCTCAAACTCGTGGACTCAAGCAATTCTCCTCCTAGGCCATCCTAAAGTGCTGGGATTACAGGCGTGAGCCACGTGCCTGGCCTTCTTTTTTTGAGACAGGGTCTCGCTTGTTGCCCAGGCTGGTTTTGAACTCCTGGCTTCAAGGAATCCTCCTACTTCAGCCTCCCAAAATGTTGGGACTGTAGGCATGAGCCACCGCCCCAGCCTGGTCTTTCTAATATAGAGAAACTTGAAAGACAGCAAGTAGCAGAGCAAAACCATGGAGTTTAAGAGTCTGACCTAGACTTGAATTCTGGGCCCATCACTTATTAGCCATGTGACCTTAGGCAAATCCCTTAACCTGTTTGTATCGCCATTTCCCCATCTATAAAATGGGGTTGATAATAATATCATAAGAGGATTAGGATTAAATGAGAGAATGTATTTAAAAGCCCTTACCCTGTGTCCATAGTTTAGGAACTGGTGGTTCCCATCACTTGCTCAGTGTTGGATATGCAAATTCAGAAACACAGCATGTCTGGACTCAGCCCTGGCCTGGTGTTTTTCCCACAAACCAGAAGCTGACACCTTCCCTACTTCCATGCCTGTGTGGTTCTCCCTTCTTTTTTATTTTTATTTTTATTTATTTATTTTTTTTAAAGATGGGGTTTCACCATGATGGCCAGGCTGGTCTTGAACTCCTGACCTCAGGTAATCCACCCACCTCGGCCTCCCAAAGTGCTAGGATTACAGGCATGAGCCACCGCGCCCGGCCAAATCTTTTTGCTGGTGGTGTTGATTGACCAGAAGTGGTTTCTTTTTTTTCTTTTTTTTTTCTTTTTTTTTTTGAGACAGAGTCTCATTCTATCACCAGGCTGGAGTGCAGTGGCACGTTCCCGGCTCACTGCGACTTCCATTTTCCGGTTTTAAGCAATTCTCCTGCCTCAGCCTCCTGAGTAGCTGGGACTACAGGCACACACCACCACACCTGGCTAATTTTTTGTACTTTTAGTAGAGCCGGGGTTTCACCATGTTGGCCAGGATGATCTTGATCTCTTGACCTTGTGATCTGCCTGCCTCGGCCTCCCAAGGGGCTGAGATTACAGGTGTGAGCCACCGCGCCCGGCCTTTATTATATTTTTTAAAGACAAGGCCTCAACTTTGTTGCCAGGCTGGTCTCGAACTCCTGGACTCTAACAATCCTCCCGCCTTGGCCTCCCAAAGTGCTGGGATTACAGGCATGAGCCATGGAGCCCAGCCTTCTCTTCCTTCACCACTCCCCCATCGCTGGCCAGTTCTGTTTACACACTGCCTAAGTGCTTTCAAGGCCAGGGGTTGTCTAGCATATCTTTACAAGTCTAAGGGCAGGGAGGTGCTGGTTAGGAAGGGGCATGGCAAGAAGGCAGTCAAAGACAAAGGGCATAGCACAGGTGTTTAGGAAGGCCCCACAATCAGCCTGGCACCCAGCTTGGTGCTCAACACGCATTGTCTCCTATCATCTTCATAAAAATGTCATTTTAAGCTGGCCCCCAGGCTTCACACCTATAGTCTCCCAGTTACTCAGGAAGCTGAAGCAAGAGGATTGCTTGAGCACAGTAATTGGAAGTTGTAGTAAGCTACGATCAGGCACTGGACTCCAGCCTGGGCAATGTAGCAAGACCCTGTCTCTTTAAAAAAAAAAATTGGGGCCAGTCGCCGTGGCTCACACCTGTAATCTCAGCATTCTGGGAGGTCGAGAGGGGGAGATCACGAGGTCAGGAGTTCAAGACCAGCCTGGCCAAGATGGTGAAACCCCGTCTCTACTAAAACTACAAAAATCAGCCTGATGCAGTGACAGGTGCCTGTAATCCCAGCTACTTAGGAGGCTGAGGCAGGAGAATCGCTTGAACCCCAGAAGGGGGCGGGGAAGAAGTTGCAGTGAGCCGAGATCTTGGCACTACACTCCAGCCTGGGAAACACAGAGTCCCTCTCAAAAGAAAAAAAAAATTATAGCTGAGGAAACTGAGGTTCAGGAGGTAAACAGGAGATATGGGATATACAGCCAAGTCTCTCTGTGACTCCAAAATAGTTTTCCACTCTGCCATGCTGCTCACCAGCTTGTAGATGATCATCAAATGTTCGAGGAATAAGTTTCAGTTTTCTTATTCAAGAGGAACAGAAATTGTGCAGCCCTCTTTCCAGAGAATCCAGGAACATGCTCAAACAGTGACGAATAAACAAATGAACACTAATGAATAAATGAATGATTGAGTGAAATCCCTCTGATACCCGCACCAGGAAGAAGGAAACAAATAACCCTAGAGGAGCCGCCTTGCAGGAAGAAGTGGGGACTGTCTCCCGGGCCACGGTCTCCAGTGTCCAGGTCAGCAAAGGGCGAGGAACTGATTTAGTTGGAGTTAGAAAAACTTAGGAGGGTCGGGGGTGCTGAGGAGAACGTGATGACTGGAGAGAAAGCCAACAACTGAAGGGCAGGGAAGAGGAACGAAATTACCCCATCCGCACCCTCAGCCCTTTGCTGCCATTTCACTTGGGGAGATAGACCCTGACGCCTGGCCCAACATGCTGCCAACTTTTAAAATGAAAGTTGCAGGATCCAAAGCGGCCACACCAGGTCACTGCAGAAGGGGGATTACCAAGGGAGCACCCCACACCTCCCCCCTCCTTCCTGCACCAGCCCCTCCCATGCCCTCACCCTACACTTCCTGCCACCGCCCCCTCGTCCTGACATGGGGACTCCCTCCACTCCCTCCCAGCTCCCACATCTTACTCTGAGAGACAAGGTAGGGGCGTCCCAGGCCACACCACCGGCTGGTCCTTGAGTTCCAGGCTTTTTGGGCCAGGGGGTTGCCCGCTGCCCTGAAGCTCCCTCTATGCCAGGCGCTCCTCAGTCCCTCCCCAAACGAAAAACCTCCAGACAGGTTCCACAGCTGCGCAGCCCAGGAGGAGGGAGCCTGAGGAAATCCCCTCCCAGCTGGGCTGGGCTGGCCTGCTTGGCAGTCTTGCTCCTGGGCTGGCCCTAGATGAATGAGTCCTCCCCCTCGCCTGCTTGAGTCTGAGCCAGGGAGCCGGTGGCAGCCTCTGCTCTTTCTCCAGGGCACTGGGCTCCATTCCACCTCCAAGTCCTGCCCTCCTGCTCCATGCCTGGGTCCCCTGCCCTCCCCTCTCAGCTCTCTGACACCTCGACAGGGTGGTCTCTATCAATGGAGTGGCCTCTATCAACGAGGTGAGCTCTATCAACGGGGTGGTCTCTATCAGCCGGGTGGTCTCTAACAATGGAGTGGTCTCTATCGCTCCGCATTTTGTTGTTCTCCAGTGTGAAGTCAGGCCTGGTACTGAGCACCAGGGCGGGCAACTTGATGACCCTCAGCAGAGGTTTAGTCCATGGAAGAACTGATGACACCATGGCCCCTGGTGAAATAGCTTCATTGGCTCTGATTATTCATTCAAAGTGTTTTGAGAGTAACTGACCTTGTGCAAGGCCCTGAGGATAAAGAGGTAGATTGACGCGGTCCCTGTCCTCCTACTCCACTAGGAAGACAAAGAATGAAGCTCTAAGTAGACGCTGCGCAAGATTCAGCCAGAGGTGGCACGGTGGCTCACGACTTTAATCCCAGCACTTGGGGAGGCCAAGGTTGGCGGATCACCTGAGGTTGGGAGTTCGAGACCAGCCTGACCAACATGAAGAAACCCCATCTCTACTAAAAATACAAAATTAGCCAGGTGTGGTGGCGCATGCCTGTAATCCCAGCTACTCAGGAGGCTGAGGCAGGAGAATTGCTTGAACCTGGGAGGCAGAGGTTGCAGCGAGCGGAGATTGCGCCATTGCACTCCAGCCTGGGCAACAAGAGCAAAACTCTGTCTCAAAAAACAAAAAAAAATTTTCAGGCAGAAGGGACCAGGGAGGACTCCCCCTATGTGGAAGTATTCTGGTAAAACCCTTAGACGACATGACATACAAGATGGGTTTTGAAGGATGAGCAGGGGTTTCCCAGAATTGTGAGGGAGGGGGAGCACAGGATGACAGAAGAGGCCATGAGAAGGAACGGAATTCCGCAGGAACCACTTGAAGTTCAGAATTGTGGGCGTGGAGTGTCAGATCAGAAAGGGCCTTATGTGCCTTGATAAACGGCTTGGACTGTGTTCTATAGGTTCTGGGGCATCACAGAAAGGTGTATGTGTGTTTGTTTACTTTGTTTGTTTGAATACAGGGTGTCTCTGGGAGACAGAGGTTACAGTGAGCTGAGATTGGGCCACTACACTTCAGCCTAGACAACAGAATGAGACTGTCACTCTGTCTCAAAAAAAAATGGGGTCTCTCTCAGTTACCCGGGCTAGAATGCAGTGGTGCAGTCATAGCTTGAATCAGCCTTGAACTCTTGGGCTCAAGTCTCAAGTGATCCTCCCACCTTAACTTCCTGTGTAGCTGGGACTACAGACATGCACCACCACATGGCCAACCAGTTTTTCCATTTTTTTTTTTTTTTTGAGATGGAGTCTCACTGTGTCACCACGCTGGAGTGCAGTGTCGCCATCCCGGCTCACTGCAACCTCTGCCTCTTGGGTTCAAGCAATTGTCCTGCTTCAGCCTACCGAGTAGCTGGGGTTATAGGCACACACCACCATGCCTGGCTAATTTTTATATTTTTAGCAGAGAGGGGATTTCACCATATTGATCAGGCTGGTCTCAAATTCCTGACCTAGTGATCCACCCACCTCAGCCTCCCACAGTGTTGGGATTATAGACGTGAGCCACCGCGCTCGGCCCAGTTTTCAAATTTTTTGTACAGATGGGATTTCACTATGTTGCCCTGGGTGATCACGAACTGCTGGCCTCAAGAGATCCTCCCGCCTCGGCCTCCCAAAGTGCTGGGATTACAGGCTCTACACCACACTTGCTAGCTCACAGATAGGCTTTAAACAAGGGCCACAAACTATCAGATTGCATTCAAAATAGATCCCTGGGGCCAGGTGTGGTGGCTCACACCTGTAAGGGGAGGGTTGGCCTGCCTGCTCTTCAAGGTCCCTATATCCCTGCCTCTGACATTTTGGGATTCTGGCACACTAGCTTCCTTAGGTCATTTAACTAACAGCTCCAGGATATGTTTGTCTATTCTCAATCACTGTAGAAGCTTCCATATTGCTCTTTGGAACAGTTGGAGGCCCCTTAACCACTGTGGCTTCCCAGGCAGCAGAGAAAACTTGGCCAGAAGGAGCTTATGTTCCATTATTTTAAATAGAAAAATTAATATTGTATTCACAGCCCACCTAAAAAGCCCAGCCATTTTGTCTGAATAGTAGTAAAACACCCTTAAACATCTATTTAACAAACTAAGGATTTTCACATAATATGAAGCCTTACAATCTCTACATAATACAAAGTATTGACCTCATTTGATGTAATTGATACATAGTGATACTGTACAGTGGTAGATGCATGTTATATTTTCTTTCAATAAACATGTACTGTAATGTTAATTACACTGAAATGGTATATTAAACATGTACTGACTACAAGTGCCACTTAGCATAACAAAATACATGAATAAGCCAATTTGAAAATTACACTAATCAATACATTCCCTGAGTGAGGTTCGGGGGTAAGACGGGGAGGTGGTGGCTGTAAGGTAGGTGAGATGGCTGAGGCTGGTCCATGCCCACATCCCAGGAACTGGGAATACCCTTTCTTTTTGACATTTAAGATTTGGAAAGCAAATGGCTCTGACCCATTATCTGAAGCCATAGATGAATCATTGGGTTAAAAAAAGAAAACCCAAGTGCACATCTGTTTGCTTTTCCTCTGCTTACAGCTGTACAGCCTGGGACCATGCTCCAGTCATTGCATTTTTACCTACGATGAATCTGCTTGTGTCAAGGCCACACTCTCTTGTCATGATAGCTTGCCTGCCTGACGCAGGCTTGGGTGATGGGCACATACATGGGCAGCCTCATTCTGTGCACATGCCCCTGCCCTTAATACTCTTCATGACTTCTGCTTTTTCTGTTAATGAAGACTGTTTCCAGGCCACCTAAGCTCACTCATGTCTTCCCCAGTTTTACAATCTCCCAGAAGGTACTTTCACTTAGAATGTGAGGAAGATGCCAGAAAATGAGGCTCAACACATTTGGACAATGCGATAAAGGGAGAAAGAGCTGAGATAGGACCACGGTACACACTGCAGAGCACTCAACAGGGCTCACCCACAATGTACATGTTGTCACTGGCACACAAGTCAACCAATCAGGCAGGTATTCAATCAGGGCAGCAAATCAGAGGTAATAACTTTGTAAGCCATCGTCATGAGTATTCAGATACAGAGTTTAGATATCAAGGAATACCTGAATTTGATTAAATATTTGTAATCCTTAGTGTCACCTCCCAATTACATGGTAACTACATACTGTGGCTTGAGGAACTCTACCTTCTATTAAGAAAAATAGAGTGTGTTAAGGTGAAGCCTCTTGTTAAGTAACCTCTTTCCATCACAGAGCAATGATGTCCTATGGTAATTCACCATATAGGGGATATATATTACCAAAAGTCACACTGGAGTACAGGATCCAGATCTCTTTTTCATAGGTTTTACTACTTTGGAATAGAAATTGTCAAAAGACCTGCACCTGAAATAATGAACTCCATAAAAATAAGAGTCCTCAATGTTCTTTAAATGGCAAAACCTTTTTTCTCCATAAAATCTTGTAAACCTCAATATATAGCACAAAAATAGAGCTTCTCTGGGTCCAGGCACGGTGGCTCATGCCTGTAATCCTAGCACTTTGGGAGGCCAAGGTGGGTGTATCACCTGGGGTCAGGAGTTCAAGACCAGCCTGGCCATCATAGTGAAACCCCATCTTATTAAAAAAAAAAAATAGAGCTTCTCTGATTGGCATTGGTGGTAGTGTGGTAAGGATTAGCACCCAGCTCACATGGCCACCTAAGGTGCTAGAGAGGCCAGTCTGAAAACTCAAGAAGTGAGCGAGTAACAGGGCCAGGGCTAGTGTTCAGTATTCTCCTCCACACAGTGCTAGTTTGCATGGACCTGTGACTACTGTAGAATCAGGAACCTTCACCAGTTTGTCTGGGCTGTCTTATTCTGAAAACCATGTTACCTTGTGGGCAAGGCGGTCAAAGAGGTACTGCTGTGTCACCACTTCATTCTAGTGCCTATCCACCTCCTCCCTAAGGTGGGTATCCTCACACTCCTTCAGCTTGATGAGAGCTGTGACCTGTTCCCGCCGAAAACAAAAATGCTCAGGTGTGGGAACATACCACTTCCCCCAGAACACACCTGGTCCTGTCCAGCCCGGCTTGTGATGAAGCCAGCACGATAGAGAGGGATGAAGCTAGGGAGACACTATGGTAAGAGTAAGGTGGGGCTGCAAAGCTGAAAAACTAGCCAACAAATAGCCCTGTTAAGACTTGTATCTGGGGGGCTTCTGTGGGCCAAAGGCCAAAAGACCAGGCTGGATCAGTCACCTGGGTGTTGAATGCCTCTTCAGTGAGGTTCTCTTTCTTCTGCTCGAAGCTAGAAAGGAACTCTTCTATCTTCTTATCAACAACTTCAGAACTGAAACAAAACATCTTCAATTCAGTCATCAGAAACCTGATCTCAGGCAGAAGGCTAAAGAAGGAATTAAGACTAAGACGATTTCCAGGAAAAAAGGCTCAAGTGTTTTCCCAGGCCTCAGTATTCCACCTTAAGGTGAGTAAAGGAAGAAAACAAAACCCTCCCCCTCACCCCACCTCCAGCCCAGTTTCCTGGTCTCCTCATAATGAAGCTGTCACAACCATGTTTGACCATACCAAAGCTGAAAACAGGTTTCAGCATGCATGTCAGATCAAGCATCCTTTCCCTTCTTGTCCTCAGGTCTTCCTGAAGAGAAGACACATTGGCAAGCCCTGCACAATGACCACAGGACTTAAATCAAGTCCTATAGGGCCACTGGAACTATTGATCAGTCCTAGAACAGGCCATCTTCCCAGCTTCCACTGACTAAACAGCAAACCTAAGGTTTCAGGAAGCACATGCAGCCCATGACTACTCTCCATGCCCACAATAGGAGGTTACACTCATCTATTCACTTCCTTACTCACTTGTATTTGGTTGCCTGAGTCCCCACGGTGACAGAAAATCCTAGAATCCCAGATGTGTTCCTATAGGTAGGGTAGACACGGTACCTACAGGCAAAGAAAAAAGTT
>CAUYQU010101928.1:0-12852 GCA_963574635.1 Cheracebus regulus | reverse complement strand
TTTCACCAAGTTAAACATGTTTTAAATGCCCACTCATACAGCAAACAAAAAGACGAAAATCCCAATACCACAGAATTTGCATTCAGGTGGGAGCAGGAAGTGGAGACTAATAATAAACAAAATAACTAACCAGAAAATACAGAGTGTCGGAAAATAATAAGGGAAGAATTCCAGCGAGAAAGGGGCAGGGAGTATGATGGGGACTGAATTTTATTTTATTTTATTTTATTTTTGAGAAGGAGTTTTGCTCCTGTTGCCCAGGCTGGAGTGCAATGGGGAGATCTCAGCTCACTGCAACCTCCACCTCCAGGGTTCAAGCGATTTTTCTGCCTCAGCTACTCCCGAGTAGCTGGGATTATAGGCACTTGCCACTACGCCCAGCTAATTTTTGTATTTTTAGTAGAGAGCAGGTTTCACCACTTTGGCCAAGCTGGTCTCAAACTCCTGACCTCGTGATCCACCTGCTTCGGCCTCCCAATGTGCTGGGATTACAGGTGTGAGCCACTATGCCCGGCTTTATTTTACTTTTTGAGATGGAGTCTTCTCTCTTGTCACCCAGGCTGAAGTGCACTGGCGCAATCTCGGCTCACTGCAACTTCCACCTCGCAGGTTCAAGCAATTCTCCTCCCTCAGCCTCCTGAGTAGCGGGGATTACAGGCTCGCACCACCACATCTGGCTAATTTTTTGTGTGTGTATTTCTTTTTTTTTTTGTAGAGACCGGGTTTCCCTATGTTGGCGAGGCTGGTCTTGAACTCCTGACCTCAGGTGATCCACCCACCTCAGCCTTCCAAAGTGCTGGGATTACAGACATGAGCCACTGTGCCCGACTTTTTTTTTTTTTTTTTTTTTTGAGAGGAAGTCTTGATCTGTCACCCAGGCTGGAGTGCATTGGCACCATTTCAGCTCTCTGCAACCTCCATCTCTCGGGTTCAAGTGATTCTCCTGCTCAGCCTCCTGAATAGCTGGGATTACAGGTGCATGCACCACGCCCAGCTAATTTTTGTGTTTTTAGTAGAGAGAGGGTTTCACCATGTTGGCCAGGATGGTCTCTGTTGATTTTGTGATCTGCCCACTTCAGGCTCCCAAAGTTCTGGGATTACAGGCATGAGCCACTGCGCCCAGCTACTAACTTTATTTTAACTCCTAGCTACTAACTTTTTATTGACCACTTTTCCTTGTGAATTTTCTGGTGGATGCCTTGAGCCTGGGAGTTCAAGACCAGCCTGGGCGACATGGTGAAAACTGTCTCTACTAAAAATGCAAACTTGGCTCCTGCTTTTAATCTTAGCACTTTGGGAGCCTGAGGCAGGTCAATCACCTGAGGTCACAAGTTGGAAACCAGCCAGGCCGATATGGTGAAACCGTGTCTCTACTAAAAACACAAAAATCAGCTGGGCGTGGTGGCAGGTGCCTATAATCTCAGCTACCTAGAAGCCTGAGACAAGAAAATCACTTGAACCCGGGAGGCAAAGGTTGCAGTGAGCTGAGATTGTGCTACTGCACTCCAGCCTGGGCAACAGAGTAAGACACTGTCTCAAATAAATAAATAAATACACAAACACACAGACAAAAATTAGCTCCATCTGGCGGCAGGTGCCTGAGATCCCAGCTACTCAGGAGGCTGAGGTGGGAGGATCACAGGAACCCAAAAGGCAGAGGTTGCAGTGGGCTGAGATCGAGTCGCTGAATTCCAGCTTAGGCAACAGAGTGAGACTCTGTCTCATAAAAAGATAAAGAACATTGGACTTTGCGAAGGCTGGTAGTTAGTTATATGTGGATTATTTCAGTATTTATTAAAGACAGGGTTAGGCTGGGCACGGTGGCTCATGCCTGTAATCCAAGCACTTTGGAGGCCAAGGCAGGCAGATCACCTGAGGTCGGGAGTTCAAGATCAGCCTGACCAACATGGTGAGACCCCATCTTTAAAAAAAATAAAAAATAAAAATATATTTAAAAAAAAAGGGTTTCACCATGTTGGCCAGTCTGGCCATTCTTTTTTATTTTATTTTTATTTTTTAAAATATAGAGATGGGGTTTCACCATGTTGGCCAGGCTGGTCTTGAGCTCCTGATCTTGTGCTCCACCAGCTTCGACCTCCCAAAGTGCTGGGATTACAGGCGTGCACCACCGCGCCCAGCCCGGTCATTCCTTTATTTTTTTGAGATGTACTCTCACTCTTGTTGCCCAGGCTGGAGTGCAACGGTGTGATCATGGCTCACTGCAACCTCTGCATCCAGGGTTCAAGCGACTCTCCTGCCTCAGCCTTCTTAGTGATTGGGACCACATGCCACCATGCGTGGCTAGTATTGTTTCGTTTTGTTTATTTTTAGTAGACGGGGCTTCAGTGTGTTAGCCAGGATGGTCTGAATCTCCTGACCACGTGATCTGCCTGCCTTGGCCTCCCACGGTGCTGGGATTACAGGCGTGAGCCACCGCGCCCGGCCCTTTTTTTGTTTTTGTTTTGAGACAGAGTGTCCCCTGTCACCCAGGCTGATGTTGGCTCTCTGGCCAGGCTGGTATTGAACTCCTGACCTCAAGTGCTTGGCCTCCCAAAGCAGTTGGGATTACAGGTGTGAGTCACTGCATGTGGCCTAAGAAGAATTTTTTTTTTTTTGAAACAGGATCACTCTGTTGCCCACCTGGAGTGCAATGGTGTCATCTCCAGACACTGCAACCTCCGCCTCCTGGTTTCAAGGGATCCTCCCACTCAGCCTTCCCAGTAGCTGGGACTACAGGCATACCCCAGCACAGCTGGCTCATTTTTGTAGCTTTTTGCAGAGATGGGCTTTCATCATGTTGGCCAGGCTTGTCTCAAACTCCTGATCTCAAGCGATCTGCCTGTCTGGACCTCCCAAATAGGTGGGAATACAGGTGTGAGCCACCGCGCCAGGCCCTAAGAAGGCTATTTTAAGGATGGGTGCTGTGACGCGTGCCTGTTATCCCAGTACCCTGGGAGGCCAAGGCAGGGGGATCGCTTGAGCTCAGGAGTCCAAGACCAGCCAGAGCACCATGGCGAGAGTTCATCTCTGTTATGAAAACAACAACAGAAAAAGAGAAGCATATTTAAAAGGACACGAATAAACTGCCATATGAACAGCTACACAAGGTAAGGTCTGCAAGGAATCTGAGGGCAGGAGCTGCGGTCCCTGTGGACTTCGGGTGTGCCGCCCTCTGGAAGGCAGTGGGGTTCTCATTCCCCCTTCTGTCTTCATGAACAGCTCTCTGGAAGCTCCTCGAGCCCTTTCCTCTCTTTTTATTTTGAGGCGGAGTCTCATTCTGCTGCCCAGGCTGGAGCTCAGCCGTGAGATGTTGACTCACTGCAACCTCCACCTCCCGGGTTCCCGCGATTCTCCTGCCTCAGCCTCCGGAGTAGCTGGGATTACAGGCGCCTGCCACCACGCCGGCTAATTTAATTTGGAGGGGGATGGAGTCTTGCTCTGTCACTCAGGCTGGAGTGCAGTGGTGCGATCTCGGCTCACTGCAGCCTCCACCTCCCGGGTTCTTGCAGTTCTCCTGCCTCAGCCTCCCGAGTAGCTGGGACTCAGGTTGGAACTCGTATCCCAAGCACGTGGGGCGGTTGGGAGCTTCCCCACCTGGCGTCCTTGTGGGTTTTAATGATGGCTTCAATAAATAGGCATGATTCACAGTCATGAAGAAATGTGATTGGGCCCAAAATTAGTGAGATCTCATATTAGTAGAGGGACTGGGGAACCCCGTGGGGCCTGTCTGTCCAGATTCCTCCTGGTCTGTGTGCAGCTTTCCTTTCTCCGGGCATGGGGCATGACCCTCTCCGGAATGTCTTTGGGCTCCCAGAGTCCTGCCTGAGGTGGGGAAGGAAGGGCAGAAAGTCAGAGAGAGATTGCGTTTCCCCAAGGCCTTTGCCTGAGGGCTAAAGAATCCATATATGGCCAGGTGTGGTGGCTCACACCTGTCATCCCAGCACTTTGGGAGGCTGAGGGGGGCGGATCACGAGGACAAGAGATGGAGACCATCCTGGCCAACATGGTGAAACCCCGTCTCTACTAAAAAAAAAAATACAAAAATTAGCTGGGCATGGTGGCACGTGCCTGTAGTTCCAGCTACTCTGGAGGCTGAGGCAGGAGAATCGCTTGAACCCAGGAGGCAGAGGTTTCAGTGAGCTGAGATCACGCCACTGCACTCCAGCCTGGCAAAAGAGCCAGACTCTGTTTCAAAAAAAAAAAAAAAAAAAACCATATATATATGTTTTTTATTTTTATTTTTATGTTTTATTTTTGGGGCTGGTGTGGTGCCTCACACCTGTAATGCTAGCAGTTCGGGAGGCAGAGGCGGGTGGATCACCTGAGGTCAGGAGTTCGAGATCAGCCTGGTCTACATGGTGAAACCCTGTCTCTACTAAAAACACAAAAAATTAGCTGGGTGTGGTGGTGGGCCCCTGTAATCCCAGCTACTTGGGAGGCTGAGGCAGGAGAATTGCTTGAACCTGGGAGGCAGAGGTTGCAGTCAGCCGAGATCATGCCACTCATGCCACTTCACTCTAGCCTGGGTGACAGAGTGAGACTCCGTCTCAAAAAAAAAAAAAAAAAAAAAAACTGGGCCGGGTGCAGGGGCTCACATCTGTAATCCCGGCATTTTGGGAGGCTGAGGCGGGTGGATCACAAGGTCAGGACTTCAAGACCAGCTGCACCAACATGGTGAAACCCCGTCCCTACTAAGAATACAAAAATTAGCCGGGCATGGTGTCCTGCCCGTGTAATTTGAAGGACTTGGGAGGCTGAGGCCGGAGAATCGCTGGAGCCCGGGAGGCAGAGGTGACAGTGAGCTGAGATAGTGCCACTGCACTCCAGCCTGAGCGACAGAGCAAGACTCCCTCTCGGGGGTGTGGGGGGTTACAAAAGGAACTCACAGGACATCAGGAACCTGTTTGCCAGCAGCTTTCAGTGCTAGCGCACATATATTCTATCACCCAGCTCTTCCTCTACTGTTCCCAATAGAAATGCATGAATACATCCACCAAAGATATGGCCTCCATGCCCAGCAATCCTCCCTTTTTTTTTTTTTTTAAAGACAGAATCTTGCTCTGTTGCCCAAGCGGGAGTGCAATGGGGCGATCTCAGCTCACTGCAACCTCCACCCCTGGGTTCAAGCAATTCTCCTGCCTCAGCCTCCTGAGTAGCTGGGATTACAGGCACCCTCCAGGATGTCTGGCTAATTTGGTGTGTTTTTAGTAGACATGGGGTTTCATCATGCTGGCCAGGCTGGTCTCAAACTCCTGACCTCAAGTGATCCATCTCTCTAGGCCTCCCAAAGTGCTGGGATAACAGGCATGAACCACTGTGCCTGGCCTTCCCGCCCCCACCTTTTTTTAAGATGGGGAGTCTGACTATATTGCCCTGGCTGGCCTTCATCTCCTGGGCTCCAGTGATCCTCCCTAAAGTCTGGGATTACAGGTGTCAGCCATCCTGCCCCGCTGGGATGTAAGTTATTTGTCAGATATATGTGTTGTAAATATCTTACCCCAGTTTTTATTGCTATTACTTTCTCTCTCTCTCTTTTTAAAGACAGATTCTCACTCTTGTTGCTAAGGCTGAATTGCAGTGGCAAAATCATAGTCTTTCTTTCTTTCTTTTTTTTTTTTTTTAAAGATAGGGTTTCACCATGATGGCCAGGCTGGTCTTGAACTTCCGACCTCAGGTGATTCACCCACCTCGGCCTCCCAAAGTGCTAGGATTACAGGCATGAGCCACTGCGCCTGGCCAAAATCATAGCTTTCTGTAGCCTTGACCTCCTGGGCTCAAGTGATCCTCCTGCCTCAGCCTCTACTGTAGCTGAGACTAAAGGTGTGCACCATCCTGCCTGGCTAGTGTGTGGTGTGTGTGTGTGTGTGTGTGTGTGTGTGTGTGTGTGTGTAGAGCTGGGGTCTCACTCTGTTGCCAGGGTGGTCTGGAACTCCTGAGCGTAAGTGATCCTCCTGCCTTGGTATCCAAAGCTGTGTGTGTGTGTGTGTGTGTGTGTGTGTGTGTGTGTGTGTGTGTGTGTCTGTGTGTTAGTGCCAGTCTCACTCTGTCACCCAGGCTGGAATGCAGTGGCAAAGTCTTGGCTCACTGCAACCTCTGCCTCCCGGGTTCAAGCGATTGTCCTGCCTCAGCCTCCCAAATAGCTGGGAGCGTGCCACTACGCCCAACTAATATTCGTATTTTTAGTAGAGACGGGATTTCATCATGCTGGTCATGCAGATCTCTAATTCCTGACCTCAAGTGATCCTCCTGCCTCGACCTCCCAAAGTCCTGGGATTACAGGCGTGAGCCACCCTGCCTGGCCAAGCCTCGAAAGTTTTTTTTTTTTTTTTTTTTTTACAATCTTAACGATGTATCTTGGAGGGCAAGGACTCAGTATCTCTCATTTACTGCTGCATGATTGGCACACAGTGGGCCCTCGATAAACGTTTAATCAATGAATGACAATGTCGAAGTACTGTCCTTGGCTTCATTTTCCTGCTGTGGGCATGTTAATCCCTGCCCTGTTCACTTCACAAGATGTTGTGAGGCTGCGGGAACCACACGATCCGTTCCCCGCGCCCAGTCGTTGGGTTTGGAGGCTCCCAGGCCGCGTCAGCTTTTACATTCAGGAAAGGCGGAGCTCCGGGAACCTGCCGGCTAAGCTCCACGTGTGCGCCCCGCCCACACCTGTCAGCTGATGGGAGGGTCAGGACCGGGCTTTAGGGGGCGTGGCTAGAAATCACAACGAGGAAGAAGGTGGAGTTTCGGAGGCCACTGACCAATGAGACCGCAGAGCTGTGGGCCGGAAAAGGCGGGGACGCACGGCGAAGACGGTGTTGCCACATTTCCATTGGGCCACCTGTCGTCGTCAGGGAAACGCAGCGTCTCCCTCGCCGAGGAGGCGGAGGGGCGGGGCTTCCTGGGAGGCGGGGCTTCCGGGGCCGAGTCGGCTGGGACCGGGCGCCTGCGGTCAGCTGACCTGCCGCCATCTTGTCCGCCATTTGCAAGTGGCCCGGAGCTGGATCACGGCACCTGCTGAGCTGGTCGCCGTCTCTGCCGCGGTCCTCGGACCCGCCGCCGCCCTGGCCTGGGAGCCTGCCCCGCCGCAGCGGCCGGCTGCGCAGCGCTCTGCGGGCGGCAGGCGCGGGCCCCGGGCCCCCTCACGGCGCCCAGCCGCGGGCCTCCTGGGGCAGAAGCCCGTGGGCCGCCGCGATGGCCCTCAAGATGGTGAAGGGCAGCATCGACCGCATGTTCGACAAGAACCTGCAGGACTTGGTCCGCGGCATCCGCAACCACAAGGAGGACGAGGTGAGCCCGGCGCGCCAAGGGGTGGCTCGGCCTGGTCACCGCCCCGGCCCCGGGCCCGGCCCTGCTCACTGGGCCTGCTGGGTCTGCAGCCCACCCGGGCTCTTAGTTCGAGGTCCCGCTGTGGGCTCCGGCCCTGTCTGCCCCGGGCCTGGGGCGCCGCCCACCTCCTCGGCCCCCCAGCCTCAGTTTATCCCCGAGGGGGCGAAGGTCCTGGAGCCGCGCCTCCGGGGTCGCCGTCTCAGCGGATCCCCGAGGGGAAGCGCTGCTGTCAGTGTAACGCTTTGGGCCCCGCCGATGGGTGAACTTCCCCTGGCCCCTCATTTCACTCGCTGAGAGGGAGATGCGGGCCCGCCTCCCCCTCGGCTCGAGTGACCCGTCCCAGGAGACTTGCGAGGTCTCTGGGCAGAGATTTTCCAATCCGAGCGTGTTTCCGAATCACCAATTAAAAATGCAGGGTCCCGGGCCCCGCCCCCGGACCCTCCCTGGGAGACCGAGGCCGGAGGTCCTGGGCCGCCCCTGGAGAAAGTCCTTCCTCATGGGTGCTGTCAGTGTGCGTCGAGGTCTCTCACTGGGGCCTGGCTGGGAGCCGGCTGGGGTGGGGGGTGGGGGTGGTGGCGGTGGTGCTGTTGGGGCCTCGCGTCCTGTGCCCCTGTTTCGAGGAAGGCTGGGCTGCTGCTCGGAGGGAGGGACTCTCCATCCTAAGCCCCAGTGGGGTAGCAGCCTGGGGGAGCCTGGAATGGGGAAGCTGACTTCAAGTAGGAACCTGAAAGCCAGGGCGAGGAAATGCTTTTCCAGAAGTAAAATTACAACTACGGGCTTCGTTTCCTTCCCGCCCCTCCCTTCCCCCAACTTGTGACCTAGATTGAAGAAGAATGGGCGTAGTGGCCACCAGGTGCCTGGCTTCATTGACGAGGCCCGAGCAGCCCTTGGGCAGTGGAAGCCTTCGGACGTCTCCTACCTAAGCGACTGCCTGTCTGCTTCCCTGCTTGGACAGCGAGGCGGGTCTGAAGGAGGGCAGCCGTCTGTTACGGCACCAGTCCCACTCCCAGCGGCTGTGTGGGGCACGAGGTGCCAGGAGGGCAGGGCCGTTAAGAGATTTGCTTGCAGGCACCAAGTCGCTCAGCCCATGCCCCTCTCCCTGGGAACATGAGCTCTTGCCGTGTGGTTACACCTTTACACTTTTCCACAAGTGGCGTGGCTTCACCTGCCACCACCTTAATGAGGTCTTTTTTGTTCTTCTCCACCCCCATTCCCTTCTCTTCGGTCTCTTTGATTGCCACCATCCCAGAAGCACTCCCCAACTGCTTTGGGTACAATATGTAACTAACTCGTTAATGTTCAGATTCTTTGTGATGCGGACCGAGCAGGGACAGAGGTCCAGCTCAAAGCTGTCTCCCTGAGCTGGCTCTGAGGAGCACTTCCCCCACCCCTCCAAATGCAACCTTGAAAGCATTGCTGATGGGCCTGGTTTTTACCGTGCTGAGCGTGGTTCACCAGATTGGAAATGTGACGTGCTTCCTGAGAGGACCTTTTCTGCATGGACAGGATCTCCCAGTGCCCGTCCCTGCCCCCTTCAGCGCATGGCACTGAGCAGCGTGTTCTGGGATCCTGAGGACAGGCCAGGGGGTCTGCCCAGTGGACGACCACACCTTTAGTCAGGGGCGTGGTTTTCACGGAGGCGTCTCTGTCTTCACTGGGAAGTTTCTGAGCCTGAGTTTCTTCCTTTGGAATTGGTGTGAGTTGATAGATAGCGCTTTCCCCACAAGCATGGGCCCATTCAAGGGAGTATTGATGTCGGAAACTTTCTTTTTTTGAGACGGAGTCTCTGTCACCCAGGCTGGAGTGCAGTGGCAGCATCTCAGCTCACAGCAACCTGCGCCTCCCAGGTTCAAGTGATTCTCTTGCCTCAGTCTCCCGAGTAGCTGGGACTACAGGTGCTCACCAAAACGCCTGGTTAATTTTCTGTATTTTTAGTAGCGATGGGGTTTCACCATGTTAGCCAGGATGGGCTCAATCTCCTGACCTTGTGATCCTCCGCCCACCTTGGCCTCCCAAAGGGCTGGGATTATGGGTATGAGCCACTGCGTCTGGCCCTTTTTTTGTTTTTCTGGGACAGAGTTTTGCTCTTGTTGCCAGGCTAGAGTCAGTGGCACGATCTCAGCTCACTGCAACCTCTGCTTCCCAGGTTCAAGGGATTCCTGCCTCAGCCTCCTGAGTAGCTGGAATTACAGGCATGCGCCACCATGCTCGGCTAATTTTGTATTTTTAGTAGAGACAGGGTTTCACCGTGTTGGTCAGACTGGTCCCGAACTCCTGATCCCAGGTGATCCGCCTGCCTCGGCCTCCCAAAGTGCTGGGATTGCAGGTGTGAACCACCTCAACTGGCCGGGAAACATTTTTCTAACGGCACAGGGCTGTCCTTAAAGTCTCAGGCTTCCTCAGGGGCCCTGCCATTGGCCAGTCGGTGATTTCAGGTAGGACACACGGACCCTGGTTTTCTCACCGGAAGACCATTGCTATGATCCCCAGGGTCGTAACTCAGGCGTTTACATCCGATTCTGGATGTTCTCTGCAGCTGCAGAAGTCTCCTGATTGGAGAGCAACAAATGACTCTTCAGTGACAGTGCTAGTGGCCCCCACAGCCCCTCCACTCACTTTAAAAAAGCAGCTCCCTGTAGACCGCATGTTGTAGGTTCTTCCCTCCCGCCCACTGCACCCAGAATGAGGACTGTTGACAGTGTATTTTTTCTGCAGCAGTATAGTTTCCAAAAAAAGTTTCCATTTCGTAATAGATTTTCACCTAAAAGTTGAGTGTGGCATCATGGAAACGAGTCTTAGCAATGACTTTGAGAGCCTTGCGGAAAGGCAGTGCGATGGAGTGGAATCGCGTGAAGTTGGGAGATCTGCGTCCAGGTGCCTGGGCCACCTTCACGGGGTAGCCCACAGAGAGCCCCTGCTCTGTGTCCTCCTGTGTGGGTGGGGGTGACAGTCGCCTCCCTCCTTGCTAAATGACGCTGAGGATGCTGCAGTGAAACACGGTTTTCTGGAAGCGCCGGGTACTCTAAGAGGTCGTCTAGCTCAGCTTTCCAGTCCTCAGGCTGTGACCTCTTTGTGGGCTGTAAGTTCAATTTAATGGGTTATGCTGGGTCAGAAAAAGGAAAAGAAACTAGAAACTAGCAGAGTGCAGGGACGCACAGTAAGTGTCCTGTCCTGAAACTTCGATTTCTGCATTTGATACTTGCGTGCATGTGTGAGCCTATTGGGTTACCATGCAAAACCATTAAGATGAGTCCAGAAAGCGTGAGAAGTCGTGGTCTGCTCGGCACGTGTGTTGGTCTACTTGAGTTGCCTGAATCTTTAAGAATCAGCCAGGATGATGTTGGCAGGTGGGTGGAAATCCACCTGGGGGTGTCCTCAGCTTCTAAAGCTCAATAGAACTGGAACAAAAGTGAAACCACTTTTCATATTTCCTTCTCATAAGTCCTTTTCATAGTTTTGGGAAAGTTTTCTCCCTTTTTTCTTTTTTTTTTTGTTATCATTATTTCCTTTTTTTTTATTGCATTTTAGGTTTTGGGGTACATGTAAGGAACATGCAAGATTGTTGCATAGGTGCACACATGGCAGTGTGATTTGCTGCCTTCTTCATCATCTATATCTGGCGTTTCTCCCCATGTGATCTCTCCCCAACTCCCCACCCCCCTCTTTTTTCATTATTATTTTTTATTTTCTTCTTTTTTTCCCCCAAGACGGAGTCTTCGCTGTGTCACCCAGGCTGGGGTGCATTGGTGTGAGCTCAGCTCACTGCAACTTTTACCTCCCTGGTTCAAGCAGTTCTCCCTGCCTCAGCCTCCCGAACAGACTCTGACTCAAAATACACACACACATACACACACACACAATTTGAACTGAATGTGTTTCCTGTTTTTTTTAAATGACATCAGTCATTCCCTTAGATCAGCGTCTGCCCCTCAGCACTGTGGATGTTGGGGCTGCATCATTCTCTGGGTAGAGCCATGCTGGGCAGGGCAGGGTGCTGAACAGCATCCCTACCCCCACCCACTTCGTGCCAGGAGCTCCTCCAGTCATGCCAATCACAGGTGTCCCTGGACAAAAGTATCTCTTGGAGGTAGAATTATCTCCAAATTAAAAGCCGTTGACCCCACTTGATGGTAAGAAAAGTCTCCCAGAATTCCCAAATGCCTCTCGTTGTCTGGGTGCCCTCGACCCCTGTGCTCTCATGGTGGTGGTGGACGGAGGACGTGCTTCTAGATATGCTCCCCCCTCCCCCACTAACCTCTTTAATTGCAAAATATGCAATGTATAGAACGTTGTACAGCTGATTTTTTTTTTTTTTTTTTTTGGGAATCAGGTCTCTCTGTCGCCCAGGCTAGAGTGCAGTGGCACTATCTTGGCTCACTACAACCTCCGCCTCCTGGGTTCAAGTGATTCTCCTGCCTCAGCCTCCTGAGTAGCTGGGATTATAGGCACCTGCCAGCACGCCCAGCTAATTTTTTATTTTTAGTAGGAACGGGGTTTCACCATGTTGGCCAGGCTGGTCTCGAACTTCTGATCTCAGGTGATCCACCCACTTTGGCCTCCCAAAGTGCTGTGATTACAGGCATCAGCCATCACACCCGGCCTGTACAGCTAATTATGATAATGATCCTGACTTCTGTGAATTTAATTTCCTTGACTTGCTTCTAGTTTTTTTTTTTTTTTTTTTTGAGACGGAGTCTAGCTGTATCACCCAGGCTGGAGTGCAGTGGTGTGATCTCAGCTCGCTGCAGCCTCCACCTCCTGGGTTCAAGCAATTCTCCTGCCTCAGCCTCCTGAGTACCTGGGATTACAGGTGTGTGCCACCACATCCAGCTAGTTTTTGTATTTTTAGTAGAGATGGGTTTGACCATGTTGGTCAGGATGGTCTCGAAGTCCTGACCTTGTAATGTGCCTGCCTTGGCCTCCCAAAATGCTGGGATTACAGGAGTGAGCCACTGGTCTGGCCTTGCTTGTAGTTTTATCACTTAAGTTTGTGACCCTGAACCATAGGTGTAATTGCCTTAAGTTTGTGACCCTCAACCATAGGTGTAATTGCCTTTGGTGTGTGTGCTTTGCTGCCCAGCCCGGTGCAGAGCTGTCCTTGGTCCTTGCCCTGGATGACTATGCTCTGTTTATACACAGCTTCCGTACTTGGTCTCTGGTTGGTGGACATGTGGGTGGTTTCCATGTGCCGTCGTTTTATGAATGGTCTTTCTTTTTTTTTTGAGACAGAGTCTTGTTCTGTCGCCAGGCGCCAGGCTGGAGTGCAGTGGCGCGATCTTGGCTCACTGCAGCTTCAGCCTCCTGGGTTCAAGCAATTCTCCTGCCTCAGCCTCCCAAGTAGCTGGGACTACAGGTGTGTGCCACCATGCACAGCAAATTTTTTTATTTTTTTTTTTTTTTTTTGAGACAGGGTTTCACCATGTTGGCCAGGCTGGTCTTGAACTCCTGACCTCAGGAGATCCACCCGCCTCGGCCTCCCAGAGTGCTGGGATTACAGGCGTGAGCCACCGCGCCTGGCCTGTATTT